>CM033627.1:1898929-1941429 GCA_019453435.1 Rhinogobius similis
AATCTAATCACAGTCGCACTGGTCAGAAAAATCACTATTAGATATTTTTCTTCAACGGTGCAGCTCCATTATAGACAATAGAAAAATACAAAGTGAACATGAATCGTGACAAAATCGAAATCATGATCTGGCCCCAAGAAAATCGTGATAATAATTTTTTGCCGCATTGCCCAGCTCTACTTAAAGTGTATATTTCAGGTTGTCATGATTTTTCTTATTATGGCTTAGTTTGGTGGGAGGGCGCCTGTGGTAAATATTTATCGTAGTTTTACATCAGTGAAGTTGCAGTTTGTGAATACATTTTGAAGAATGAAAGTTTAAAATGACAGGAAATAGAGCTGAATCCCTCTGTGATGTCATCAACAGGCGACGTACCATTGAAAGCACATTTTGCTGAGAGTTTAAAGCATCATTCAACAAAATAAAGGTGCTATCGAGTACTATTTATTGTCAATTTAAAACTATTGTCTAAGGCTACGTTCACACTGCAGGTCAAATCGGATTTTTTTGCCCAAATGTGACTTGTATCCGATTTTTTCGTGGCAGTGTGAACGGCACAATTCCGATTTTTTTCAAATCCGACCCAGGCCACTTTCGTATGTGGATATAAATCCGATATGTATCCGCACTTTTAGAATGCGACTTCAATCTGAACGCTCCAGTCCTGTCATCAGACCAAAACGTCATCAGCAGGCGACACACGGGTCACACGTCATCATTTTGAGTCAAAGTGGAAAGCGCCAAACAAGAGACGAAAGCGGAAAGAAATGGCGGACGAGGGTGCCGAAAACTGTCAGTGGAAAAAGGAAGAAGTTTGTGAGCTAATAAATATATGGGGTGACCAATCAATTCAGGCAAAAATTGAAGGTTTGTATCGTAATCGGGCGGAGTTTGAGGAGATAGCGAAGGAGTTGGCCGAGCGAGGGATTAAGCGCTCCTGGCTGCAGTGCCAGCGGAAAAACCTCCGCACGAAATTTAAAGAAACTAAAGCCCCGGTTGCAAAAAAATCTATAAATTGCCACAAATGCTTCACGACTGAGAGGTACTCCAGTTGGATCCATGTTTACTTCCGTAAACACAGTTCGCTGCGTGTGACGTTGTGTTCTTTTGTGCATGCGGGCCGCATAACGCCGCATTCCGTTCACACCAGATACAAACGGCAATCACATTTTTTTTGTAATGTGAACAACCACATTAAAAAATCAGATTTAAACAAAAAATCCGAATTGGGCATCATACCCTGCAGTGTGAACGTAGTCTAATTCATGTGGATTTTGGCCCTTGTTTGCAGTCTGGTTGCTATGGTAACAGTTGTGGAATTGCCTCTGACCATGGCTGTGTCCGAATGTCCACACTCACACTCTAGCCCCTCATTCACTGCACAGTCCTGCCCTGTTCAGTGACTAAATAGTGACTCAATCCTGGAGCGATTCGGACACGCGGCTCACTACTTTCCTCTCGCCGCGGGTCACGTGACTCTGGCGTCTGGGAGAAAAAATGTCCGCAAAACTAAGATGAAAGTTGATTTATTTTATGAATGTGGGTCAAATCCACCGAACATGCACATATTTATGGACTAATAATCATCGCATAAGTTTTAATCGTGGATCGCACTGGACTAGATTATTCAACTTTTTGCCAGAGGTTTGCAATCTATTCACAGCTGAAGCTACAGGTAAGTGGCTAACGCTAGCGACTCTGCGTCTAACTGTTTGTTTAAAGTGTTTTGTTCATGATCTCGGCTCAACAGTTCGTTTAAACTGCCCCCCTTTCTGCTTTCATTCAGTTCACTTAAAGAGCTGTCGCTGTCCGCTGTAGTTTTTGCAATGCATTGTGGTCAGTTTTGAGCGGTCTAGTAACCAGCGTTGTACACATAGAACTATAATTAAACCTGGAAGATTAATCCAAAATGGCGCCCTGTTTATCCCTAATGGAGTGTGTTCATTGGCGCATGACCCCAAAACATTTCTTACATCCGCATTTACTTCCTGATACGGAGGCGGCCATCTTTGCTTTAGGGCGCCACGTGACCACAATCTCCCATGATGCTTTGAGGGATCACGCAGCTGCAAGTTTTTGTGTTAGCGTTAGCTTGTGTGATTGTAATTGTGTTCTTCATGTTAGACACACGTGAAGACACACATGAAATGGAATACAACTTACAGGTGTCTCTAGTCGAGCCTTTTCCACGAGCTTCTGTTTGTATCGTCCGACGCTCGTTCACGTGACTCACACATGTTTGCGGTGACGTCACTTCATATAAAAACGGTAATTTCTGTGATTTTAGAAACGGTAGAAAAGAACATTTCCTTCTATTTTATTTAAATACAGATAATAATTCAGTCCTGTCTGTGATTATAATGTGACATTATAGAAAAAGGCTGGTTCCAAGAGGCTGCAGTACCTCACACGACCACTAATCAATCTGGGACCACAGACAGAGGGGGCGTGTCTTATCCAGTTCATTTTATACATCCATGGTTGTACACCACTTTTCAAGATGCATTGTGGGAAATTTTGAGTGCACTACTTTTTCACCTGCTGGACATTCGGACAGCACTAAAAATGGCGTGACCACTATTTACTGCCCTCTACAGGGAACAGTGTGGCCATTCGGACACAGCCATGTCATATTTGTGCTCATGTTCAACCAGGAAGTGACATTATAAACTTAACTAAAACTGGCAAACGGGACAAACAGACAAAATGTTTAGGCAAATCTTAAATATCATCATGTTCTCCACGTTTTAGTCAAATGTGTCGTCAAACCTGTCATTGGCACTTTAATGTGAAGTTTTGTGTACAGTGATCCCTCGTTTATCGCGGGAGTTGCGTTCCAAAAATAACACGCGAAAAGTGAAATCCGTGAAGTAGTCACAGCTTTATTTTTTATTATTTTACAATGCAATACTGAACTATGGAATGAAACCAAAAAGCAAAACCTGTTTTAAAGCCCAACATTTGTTTAAAACAATAATTTTAATATAGTAATACAACAGTCGTATTTCACAGTCTGTGCCTCTTCGTCCTGACTCTGTTTCTACTGAAGGCGCAGTCTCGGAGTCTTTCTCCGAGAGAAGAACATTGTTATGGGTAGTTGTTGGCGCTCTTTTTATAAACGGATATGCCACCTTCGATTATATTTGAGAACTGCAATGAACGACTCATCAAAGGGTCCCGTTCTTGTGCGTGCGCTGAAGTTCGGTGGATGCACTGTAAAAATATCCGCACTGTAAAAAAAATCCGTGAAGCAGCGAAGCCGTGAAAGATGAAACGCGATATAGCGAGGGATCACTGTACATGAAATTATACTGTTTACGAGCTCATCTTCTCTGCTTCTGCTCTGAGCCCCACAAAACACTCAGTTTCAAATTTCCCAGATTCGTATCTTTGCCGCTTTTCTGCCTCAAATCACATTAACTACCACTGCACACTCACATAAGCATGTCAGGGCAAGCTAGAATATAGCTTTTGACGCTATCATTTCAGTTAAATTAATAAAACTATTATTATGCCTCCGAGTATTAGTCGAACGGCGTTTAAAAAAACGTAACAGAGAAACATCGAGACGGAATGATAATAAAGATCTGTAATTATGGATGTCACAATATCACATTTTAATGTTACAATTATTTTCAGAAACAACATCAAGTTTTTATAATTGAAAATGATTTTCACCATGACCAAACTACGGTGAAAGACTTAATTTGCTTTCATTCACACTGTTTAATCGTTCACTATTCCTCACTACCATTTTGAAATAATCTTTCTGAAAAAGTAATGATATTGTCACTTAAAGCCAAGAAAAAAAAGCCCTTTACATGTAGTTTCACTGTTTTGAAGTAAATATTGAACAGAATTTACTGCCTATGATTCACACATTATTATTATTACTTTTTTTTACGATCATCATGTGACCTGAATAAACACAATTATTGAATAATCCTAACCTCTTCATCTGTAATAGAAATAGTAGGATAATACTTGGAAGTCAAATTTTGTTTACTTTCGAAATAAAGACAGGTTTTTGATATTTGTGTCGTTGGCGAGTTGCAACTTTAACCTTTGTGTTTTTCTCCTGCTTGATTATTTATCTATTTATATTTGGTGTTTTCATTTACAGAGATTACGATTTTGTGCTCAGTTACTTCTTCAGGTTTGCTGAACTTAAACAAGCAAAGGATCATGGGCAATGTAGTTCTCTCTGCTTTTCTGTGTTTAGTATGAGTCAAAATAGCTGGTGATTCAAGATATTCTCACAGTTTATTATGATTTTAAAGTAGATATTGTGATTAGAGTTGCAAGTATCTATTATTTTAGTAGTGGACGAGGCAATGGATTATTTTTAAATACATTATCAATCAAATAAAGTCTGAAATATGACACATGAAGGCTTCTATATAGAGAATATTTACAAATAAAGTGTATTTTTATTTCGATTTGATTGATTTTCTGAAATTGTTTTGACATTTTGATTTAAATACGCCGCTGTCTTTGTTATAAAATGTCTTTTGTATCGTTTTAGAGTGTGTAGAGAGAGATAACGATTACGATTACCAAAACACGATCGCGATTATTCTTGTATTAGTCGATTAATTGTTGCTGCCCTAATAGCGATCTTGAGATTATTGTTACAACCCGATTTGAAGGATATTAGCTCCACTGCCATACGTTACGTCTTAAAATATTTATACCTTATACATTTTTGTCTTGTTGAAAAAGCTCCTACTGTGCTGTTCTCACCCAGAGGCAAAGGGGGAGGTAAAGGGGGAGGCAGAGGTTGCGTGTTGAAGCAGAGCTGGACATAAGACGTGAGGCCCATGGGCACATCAGCAGAAGGGCCATAAATATAAAAGCATTTCTCTGTCAGCACGCAAACAACATATCACTGCACACGAGGGCCCGCTTTAGACCCGCTTTAGACCTGGTTTAGGCTTGGTTTAGTTCTGGTTTAGACCTGGTTTAGACCTGATTTAGACCTGTTTTAGACCTGGTTTAGCCCTGGTTTAGTCCTCGTTTAGTCTTAGTTTTGACCTGGTTTAGTCCTGGTTTAGTCTTGGTTTAGACCTGGTTTAGACCTGATTTAGACCTGGTTTAAACCTGGTTTAGTCTTGGTTTAGACCTGGTTTAGCCCTGGTTTAGTCCTGGTTTAGCCCTGGTTAGTCCTCGTTTAGTCTTAGTTTTGACCTGGTTTAGTCTTGGTTTAGACCTGGTTTAGCCCTGGTTTAGCCCTGGTTTAGTCCTGGTTTAGTCCTGTTTTAGCCCTGGTTTAGTCCTGGTTTAGTACTGGTTTAGTCTTGGTTTAGACCTGGTTTAGCCCTGGTTTAGTCCTGGTTTAGTCTTGGTTTAGTCTTGGTTTAGACCTGGTTTAGCCCTGGTTTAGGCCTGGTTTAGTCCTGGTTTAGTCTTGGTTTAGACCTGGTTTAGCCCTGGTTTAGTCCTGATTTAGACCTGGTTTAGTCCTGGTTTAGTCCTGGTTTAGCCCTGGTTTAGTCCTGATTTAGACCTGGTTTAGTCCTGGTTTAGTCCTGGTTTAGTCCTGGTTTAGTCTTGGTTTAGACGTGGTTTAGCCCTGGTTTAGTCCTGGTTTAGACCTGGTTTAGCCCTGATTTAGTCCTGATTTAGACCTGGTTTAGTCCTGGTTTGGTCTTGGTTTAGACTTGGTTTAGCCCCGGTTTAGTTTTCGTTATTCTTGATTCTTGATTTAGTCCTGGGTTAGTTTTGGTCTAGTCTTGGTTCAAACCTGGTTTAGTCCTGGTTTAAGGCCTCTCTTTGTTAATATCCAAACACCGCAACTAAAACAGAACCAAACCAGGACTAAAGTAAGTCTAAAGACAAACTTGAACCGATACCAACAAAGTTTAATGAAGGACTTAAGGAGGTCTAAACCAAAACTAAATAACCAGGTCTCAACCGGGTCCAAACCAGGACTAAACAAGGACTAAACCAGATCTAAACCACGACCAAGACTGAACCAGGACTCAACTAAAACAGGACTAATTTGGGACTAAACCTGGTCCTAAATGAGCATCAGCAGTGTGTTTTTGTTGCAGAGGCAGGTCTCGATGCTGGTCTTGTAGTTGGGAAGAGCGTCTCGTCTCCGGCGTTTGTTTCGTAGCAACAGTGGTCACGGAAACAGAAGGATGAGAGAGAAACTAACACCGGCACCAACTCCGTCACAGCCATGATGGAGCAGCAGTGTGATCAAAACACAAAATTATGTTCAATTAAGACTATTTTTAGGGTAAAATAACACCACAGAATGGGCACAACAGCACCTGGTCAGCTCAATGTTAGCTCACTGTTAGCTCAGTGTTAGCATCAGTTCTTCCTGTCTCATTCTGTCTTTATGGGGTTTTAGCTAAACCCGTCTAAAATAAATAACAGGGAGTGAACAGTGAGTTGTGGTGGATGTCTCTGAAACATGTTAAAGACTTTCACCAAAGGAGACGTTTGTGTTTATAAATGGACGTGTTTGTGTCTCAATGCTAAAGCTAATTCTACCTTTGAGCTAACGAATAAAACTAATTAAAAATACAAACTGAAATAATCTTCACATAAAAAGAACAATCAGACAGTATTTACTTTAAAATGCAATTGGCTGTTTATTTTATATTATACATGTATTATACAAAAGTTAGCATTGCATTAGTTGTGAGAAACGGTTAGCTTAGCCAACTGCTGCAGCTGTGACTTCTGCGATCAAGAACTAGAGACAGTTTCTTACCGATTTTTTCCGCTGTGCTTTCAGTAAAATACTCTGGGACAAAATTCAACAATTCATCTATAATTCAACCGGTTTCAGGCCTCGAGGAGAGCGACATTTAATTCTCTGTTAAACCTTTCCAGAACAAAGACAACTTCTCACTCTGTTCGAGAAACACCGCATACTGCAAAATGGTCAGAAGCTAAACCTAATGGGCTCTGTGCACAGCAAAAATAAATAAATATAAAGAAACATCCAATTAAAATGTGAAATAAAGTTTTGATTTACATAATACTTCAATTTTTCATGTTAAATCGTTTTATTTTTGTCTTGTTCATGCGTCAAAAATTGCATTAGCGTTAGCATTGACCCACAAACACCTCCATTTATTAGCACAGCAGTGTCCGCCGGGGAAGAATTCATCTCATGTCTAAAGGCTGTACCATGTTGTCAATAACATCCACCTGCAGCTCACTGTTCACTGATCTTTAAAGTGTTTATTCATTTAAGTGTGACTCTGCAAGAAGCTAATGGAGATGGAATTCTCAGCAGCAATGAACTAGCCATTTTAAAACAGGACCAGTAGAAAAGACCAAATATTGAAATGTGTTTACAAAACCGTAACATTGAAATTTCATGGTTTAAAAGTAATGCCCTATCGCTCCGAAATATTGGACACAACAAAGCGCTGCAGACTGTTTAATAAAATAAAGTAGAATAAATGGAATAAAATAAAGTAGAATAAATATAATAAAATAAAGTAGAATAAATTGAATAAAATAAAGCTGAATAAATATAATAATAATAAATAGTAATAATAATTAAAGCCGCAAGCGGCATCAGGCAACCCTCGCGGGTCGCGTCGTCGTACTCTCGCCTCGCAAGAAGGTCGAGAAGAGCTGACGCGCCCACATTCTTTCCTTTACTGGGGCTTTGTGGTGGAACAAAGCTGCGTCCCAAAACTGCTGTTATGAATGGGCACAAATGTAGCCAATTGTTGCGGCTCCGCCGCATGGATACCGTAAGACTTGTCCCAAAGATTTGGATAACTTTTGGTTTCACACTTTTCAAGATGATTGTCACCAAATTTCAGCTGGATCGGGCTCACGCCCGAGGAGGAGTTGTTTAAAGTACAAAGTTGAATTTGAGTGATTATCCCCATAGGAATAACATGGGATGTTTCTGTCATTTGTTCAAGTTTGGGCCATTTTCGCGGCTTCGCCGCACAGAGACCGTAATACCTATCCCTATAATTTGGATAACTTTTGGTGCACCACTCCTCAGGAAGATGTCCACCAAATTTCAGGTTGGTCGGGCAAGCGCCCGAGGAGGAGTTCGTTAAAGTACAAAGTTTAATTTGAGCGACTTTGAGATTTTCCCATAGGAATAACATGGGGTTTTTCTGTGTTTTCTAAAAGTTTGGCAAAATGTGCGGCTTTGCCGCACAGGGACCGTAATAGCTATGTTAATAATTTGGATAAATTTTGGTGCCCCAGTCCTCAGGAAGATGTCCACCAAATTTCAGGTTGGTCGGGCTTGCGCCTGAGGAGGAGTGCGTTAAAGTACAAAGTTTAATTTGAGCGATTTAGAGATTTTCCCATAGGAATAACATGGGGTTTTTCTGTCTTTTGTAAAATGTTGGCAAAATTCGCGGCTTAGCCGCACAGAGACCGTAATACCTATCCCAATAATTTGGATAACTTTTGATGCCCCAGTCCTCAGGAACATGTCCACCAAATTTCAGGTTGGTTGGGTGTATGACCGAGGAGGAGTGCGTTAAAGTACAAACAAAGAAAAAAATGCAGATTTTGCGTTTTGAAATGTTCAGTTCAATATGGTGGACTTCTGATTAATCAGGGGGCGTGGCCATAATATAATTTTTTGTTTGTCCTCTTGAGAGGAATGCGTGTACCAAATTTCATGGCTCTATGACAAAGTTGACTTTGGGCAGCTCCCATTGGCGCAATGTATTTTGATTTTTGTAGGTGGCGCTGTTGTGCAATTTTATGATTTCTATTCAGGAAAGCTATAGAAAATCAAATTTTTCACCATTTCTGAATTTTGGGGAAATTTTTGTGAGTTTTTGAGCATGTTCAGGGGGTCAAATTAGAGACGAAAGAGCAGAAGAAAAACTGGTGAACTTGGCCTTCAAAGAACAAGTATAATTAAAGCATAGCGGCATCGAAGCGGCCCCTCGCGGGCCGCGCCGTACTCGCTCTCGCAAAGGTGAGGAAGGCGCTGACAGCGCCCACATTCTTTTCCTTTACTGGGGCTTTGTGGTGGAACAAAGCTGTGTCCCAAAACTGCTGTTATGAATGAGCAGAAATGTTGTTAAATTGTTGCGGCTCCGCCGCATGGATACCGTAACACTTGTCGATGATTTGGATAACTTTTTATGTCACCTCCTCAAGATGAGTTTCACCAAATTTCAGGTTGATCGTGCTTTCGCCCGAGGAGGAGTGCGTTAAAGTACAAAGTTAAATTGGAGCGACTTTGAGATTTGGCCATAGGAATAACATAAGGTTTTTCTGTGTTTTTTTTAAATGTTGGCAAAATTCGCTTCACGCTAGAGACCGTAATACCTATCTTAATAATTTGATAACTTTTGGTGCCCCACTCCGCAGGATGATTGTCACCAAGTTTGGGATTGATCGGGCTTACGCCGAGGGCAGTTCGGTTAAAGTAGAAAGTTAAATTTGAGAGATTTTGAGATTTTCCCATAGGAATAACATGGGTTGTTTCTGTCATTTGTTCAAGTTTGGGCAATTTTGGCGGCCAAGCACAGAGACCGTAATACCTATCCCTATAATTTGGATAACTTTTGGTGTCACCTCCTCAGGAAGATGTCCACCAAATTTCAGGTTAGTTGGACTTGCGCCCGAGAGGAAGTTCGTTAAAGTACAAAGTTTAATTTGAGCGACTTTGAGATTTCCCCCATAGGAATAACATGGGGTTTTCCGTGTTGTCTAAAATGTTTATGCGAAATGCGGCTTCGCAAGACGGAGACCGTAGAATACCTATCCTGATAATTTGGATAACTTTGGTGCCCACTCCTCAGGAAGATGTCCACCAAATTTCAGGTCAGTGGCTTTGCCGAGGAGGAGTTCGTTGAAATGCGTAGTAAAAAAAGATCCAAATTTGAGACAATTTTCGATTTTCCCATAGGAATAACATAGGATGTTTCGGTCATTGGTACGGCTTCGCCGTACAAAATACGACATGGGTCTGATTGGCTTTTTTTGATCGGTAGGCCAAAATGGAATTTTGTGCAAAATTTCAAAAAATCTAAAAAGTAAATTTTTGCTCCCCATACAAAAAGTTTTTCACTCTGTAGAGGGCGCTATCGCGCCAAATGAAAAAATTACACCTAAAGTAGGTCCAGGCAAGAAAGTTCTACAACCTATTAAAATTTGGGCATAATCGGACTCGTTTTGCCAAAAACGGGAGCATTTTTAAATTTTGAAAATGAAAGAAATCGTCGGTCAACTTTAGGGCTGCGCCAGCGAGACGGTATAAAGTTATTTTTAACGAATTGGATAACTTTAGATGCCCCACTTGTCTAGAGCATGTGCAGCGATTTTGAGCTCGGTGGGCGGCGAAACGCCCTAGGAGGAGTTCGTTCAAGTTCGAGGTGAGCAAGAAACGCTGACTCAGCGTTTGGAACTTTAAATCCAATATGGCGGCTATACGGTGAGTCAGGGGCGTGGCCATAATAATTTTTAGTCCTCAGGAGAGGAATGCGTGTTCCGAATTTCGTGGCTGTCGACAAAGTTGACGTCGGAGGCGCCTCCCATAGGCGCAATGTATTTTGACTTTGTAGGTGGCGCTGTCGCGCCATTATTTCCCAAACATGACACCTATAAAAACAAAATTTTTACCGATTCTGAATTTTGGGCCAAATTTGGTGAGTTTTTGAGCATGTTCAGGGGTCAAATTAGAGATCATTTCGCAGAACAAAGAAGAAAAATAAAAAAAAAAAAAAAAAAAAATAATAATAATATTTTTAGCAAAAACAATATATCCGTTTTACTGAGAATGACAAATTATACGTTTTTTGAAAGCTCTGACCCGCTTGCGCACGTCGCCATGGGGTCAAATTTGAATTCTGACTTGCAGCTCGTCACTCACCTCCGAAGTCGGGCCTGCGCATGGGCTCCCCATTGGTTTCCATGTATTTTAGCAGGAACAAGTATGGTTACTGAGTGGGGCTTGATGCCAGGGGTGTGGGACAGTTCACTGTCAATGTTTGGGGCGTTGGAGGGGGCCAACTTTTCGCTGCGCTGAAAGTTCGCCAAGACAGTTGAAAGGGTTCTTTCGCATAGCAGGAGTAAATATGCAGGTCCCATGCCTTCGGCATGGGCTATTTCACTGCCCGACCATAGGGCAAACTAGGCTGCCCAAACTTCACGCGCTGAGTTTGGCGAGATAGTTGCAACGATGCCTTCGGCATCGCGTTGCGAGTAATAGGCCCTACGCCCTGTAGGGGCTCGGGCCTAATAATAATACATTTTATTTATAAGTGCCTTTCAAAACACCCAAGAACACTGTACATGACAACAAGAAATAAAAACAATAATAATAATAATAAAATAAAGTAGAATAAATGCATCGTTATTCAACTCAATTTCTATGTATTTGGGCCTCAAAGCTAACCTGCTCACGCCAGATTGATCTGTGTATCACTCGGAATTAGTTCTACACATTATCCATCTGGACAGGCCCTCGTTGATGTCTTTTGGGAAAATGTGTAACGTCATGACGAACATTTGAACTGAAGGTCGCAGCGTCGCAAAAGCGGAACAAGCCGAGAAATCAAGAAATTCCTCGTCCTCAAATGCACAAAACACTTCAATGTGCACGATGTGAAAAGCAAAATAATTAGTAAATGTGTTGAAACAGGTCGCAGTACGTCCATCAGCGCCGCCATGTTTGTTTACGTCGTCTGTTTGACTTCCGCCCAAACCACAATGCTGCGCTGTGATTGGTCCAGCCCAAACCACAATGCAGCGCTGTGATTGGTCCAGCCCAAACCACAATGCAGCGCTGTGATTGGTCCAACCCAAACCACAATGCAGCGCTGTGATTGGTCCAACCCAAACCACAATGCAGCGCTGTGATTGGTCCAACCCAAACCACAATGCTGCGCTGTGATTGGTCCAACCCAAACCACAATGCAGCGCTGTGATTGGTCCAGCCCAAACCACAATGCAGCGCTGTGATTGGTCCAACCCAAACCACAATGCAGCGCTGTGATTGGTCCAGCTCAAACCACAATGCAGCGCTGTGATTGGTCCAACCCAAGTCACAATGCAGCTCTGTGATTGGTCCAGTCCAAACCACAATGCTGCGCTGTGATTGGTCCAGCCCAAACCACAATGCTGCGCTGTGATTGGTCCAACCCAAGTCACAATGCAGCGCTGTGATTGGTCCAGTCCAAACCACAATGCTGCGCTGTGATTGGTCCAGCCCAAACCACAATGCTGCGCTGTGATTGGTCCAGTCCAAACCACAATGCAGTGCTGTGATTGGTCCAGTCCAAACCACAATGCTGCTGTGATTGGTCCAGTCCAAACCACAATGCTGCGCTGTGATTGGTCCAGTCTAAACCACAATGCTGCGCTGTGATTGGTCCAACCCAAGTCACAATGCAGCGCTGTGATTGGTCCAGTCCAAACCACAATGCTGCGCTGTGATTGGTCCAGCCCAAACCACAATGCTGCGCTGTGATTGGTCCAGCCCAAACCACAATGCTGCGCTGTGATTGGTCCAGCCCAAACCACAATGCTGCGCTGTGATTGGTCCAGCCCAAACCACAATGCAGCGCTGTGATTGGTCCAGCCCTAACCACAATGCTGCGCTGTGATTGGTCCAGCACGAACCACAATGCAGCGCTGTGATTGGTCCAGCCCTAACCACAATGCTGCGCTGTGATTGGTCCAGCCCAAACCACAATGCAGCGCTGTGATTGGTCCAGCCCTAACCACAATGCTGCGCTGTGATTGGTCTAGTCCTAACCACAATGCTGCGCTGTGATTGGTCCAGCCCAAACCACAATGCTGCGCTGTGATTGGTCCAGCCCAAACCACAATGCAGCGCTGTGATTGGTCCAGCCCTAACCACAATGCTGCGCTGTGATTGGTCCAGCACGAACCACAATGCAGCGCTGTGATTGGTCCAGCCCTAACCACAATGCTGCGCTGTGATTGGTCCAGCCCAAACCACAATGCAGCGCTGTGATTGGTCCAGCCCTAACCACAATGCTGCGCTGTGATTGGTCTAGTCCTAACCACAATGCTGCGCTGTGATTGGTCCAGCCCAAAACACAATGTAGCACTGTGATTGGTCCAGCTCACAGCGACCGGTGCAGCCCCAACAGAAGAACACGGTCCAGATGGATTCTCATGAGTTTGTGAACTCAAAAATATTGCAAGAATTCATATGACAGGGCCAGGTTACCTCAAAACCCCTGCCATGGACACAACAAATGGATACTTTTGGAACATACTTCTGGCTGTAGGGAAAAAGGCCATCACAAAGAAATTATGACATAAACTGCACCAATAATTAAGGACTGGACTGACTTAATAAAAGACACTAGAAAAACGGAGCAAATGACATTCAGACTTAATTCACAAATGGACAAATTTGACAGACTTTGGACGTTTTCTTTTAACTGTGTTTGCCTTAGTTTTGTTGAGATGCCTTTAGTTAAAACACAATCGTCCAACCTTCAAATTGACATTTTTGAACCACAGAGTTGACTCTCAGTGTAGAGGACATTCTTCCATGAGAAAAAACATCTCATACTCGAGAAAAGTTACCGTTTCTTGAAGTTCAGAGTTCGAATCCTTGAAGTTCTGGATTTCAGTTTCTGAGAAAGTCGGGCCTGTGTTTGTGTTGTTTTTCTCTCTGTTTATTCTCCGCTGATCCTCCAGAGTTGAGATTTCGTGTTTCAGTCGCGACATTTCCTCGACGTCGTCCTTCATTTTGAGTTCACGAGACGCCAACTTGTTTTCTAGATCTTCAAAACCCGCCATTATTTCTCTTTCAAACTCCGATATATTTTCCTGGAGATCGTCATGCGCTGATTTCACTTTGATAATCTTTGCTCCGTCCTGCTCTTTTTGAATCCTCATTTCGTCTTCCTGTTCTTGAATGGTGTTCCGGTGTTTTTCTACTAATTTGTTCAGAAAACCAATCTCTCTTTGAAGTGAAGTTGGGATTAGGAGTAAATTGGCCTCATCTGAGCATTCAGTTTTTCTTCTAGTTCGTCCAAGATATGCCAAATTTCACTTTCCAATTTGGATAAAGCTGTTTTTTCTTCATCACAAGACTTATTTTTTTCAATCTGGACTCTCAGCCGATCCTCCAGAGTTGAGATTGTGTTTTGAAGTTTGATTCTTTCTAATGTTCATAACAATTTGTCTTTATTTGAGCTTGTCTTCTACACTGCAAAAACTGAATTCCTACATGTAAAGATTAATGGAGATGATTTATTTGATGGAACTAGATTATTTCACTTGTTTCAAACCGTTTCTGTCTTGTTTCAATACATTATTTCTTATTTCAATCCAAATTATCTGTCAGTTGGTTAAGATCTTTTTACTTACCACTGACAAATGTATTTTCTTATTTTAAAATAAATTATCGCACGATCAGTCAGAAATACTTTGAAAACAGTGAAATATTCTGCATCACATCAACAATTAAATCTCATCGAGTCAAAACTTCCCAAATCCAGATAAAAATGATTTAAGCTTGGATAGATTTACATTTTAGTTCATTTGGATTGAAGTAAGAAGTAATGGATTGAAACAAGTCAGAAATGGAATGAACAAGTAAAATAATCTAGTTCCATCAAATAAATCGTCTCCACTGATCTTAACGAGTCAAAACGTCTGAAATTAAGATTAATATCCTGAAATCAAGACATTTTAACTCATCTAAAACTTCAGTTTTTGCAGTGTAAATGGTGCTGATTTTGGCCATTTTGATTCTCACACTTTTGAACACTGAAATTTTATCTTGAATCTTAAATTTGATCCTAAATCCCAAATTAAGTTTTTTTTCTTTTTCACGTTTTTTGTCTTTTTTGTGTTTCAGGACTGAAGAAAATACGAAATCCCGAGAGAACGGTGAGGATCGCAGTGGGCTACACCGGACACACGCCTCCCAAGAGCGACGACTCGGACGCCAACAGTGAGTTTATCTATAATAATAACACACCAAAACGTTATGGACTCCGCCACACACGCCTCTTAATGTGTTTATTAATGCCGTCAATCGATTAAAAAATGTTATAACACACTAACTACACTTTGGAAATGTGATTAATCCTGAAATGTCATTATTTACACTGCAAATAATGAAGTTCTAGATGAGTTAAAATGTCTTGATTTGAGGATATTAATCTGAATTTCAAATGTTTTGACTTGTAAGATCAGTGCAGACGATTTATTTGATGGAACTAGATTATTTTATTTGTTTCAAACCGTTTCTGACTTGTTACATAAATTTTTTCTTATTTCAATCCAAATTATCTGTTAAGATCTGTTGTATCTGTTAAGATCATTTTACTTACCACTGACTAATGTATTTTCTTATTTTAAGCAAAATTATCGTGTGATCAGTCAGAAATACCTTGAAACCAGTGAAATATTCTGCATCACATCAGCAATTAAATCTCATCGAGTCAAAACTACTCAAATCCAGATAAAAATTATAAATTCAAGTCATTTTAAGGTCGGATAGATTTACATTTTTTGCTGTGTGATATGAAGCGTTCATGAGTCCAACGTGAGTCTACCGTCATAGTTTTTTGCCACACCCCCTTTTAGTCGATTAATCGGTCGATAGGGCAGATCTTTAGTCGACTACAGCCCTACTCTGTGGCCACATGTTTCATAGAACTAAGAGTTACAGGTTGCTGAGATTTATGGTGATAGATGCAGCTGCCGGTGTTGGTTTGGGGTCTACAAGTGTTCTGTGATAGTTTTGGTGAAATGTTTGCTCCATTTCACGGTAACCCTTTAGGTAACGCTTTAGATGAAGGTTCCTTAGTAAACTATTTATAATGCATTAATAAGCACTTGTCGTGTGTTTATAAGCACTTATGAGGCATTTACAAGCATTTATTAACTTAAATTGTGACATGCAGCTCATTGATGCTCTGTACATGTGGTTTATTCACTCAAACATGTTTTGGTTGATGGATTATAAACATGTATAAGGCGTTATAAGTGCATAAACAAACTATTAGTGCTCATTAACATCTTATAAATAGTTAACTAAGGAACCTTAATCTAAAGCGTTACCACACTTTATTATACTCTACACTTATTTCTGCCTTAATAAAGCAGAAAGACTTAATTAAGAGGGAACAAATACTTTGTTAAGAATTATTCAGTAACTATTTAACAATAATCTAACCCTAAATCCTAACCCTAACCTTAGTTAAGTAGTAACTAATCCTGAATCATGCTTAATAAATTATACATTCATTATTAATTAAGTCTTTGTTTCTGCTTTATTAAGACAGAAGTGTAGTTGTTATGAAGTGTTGCCGTGAAATGGACCAAACATGTTCATTGTTAATTAAGTCTTTGTTAATGCTTTGTTAAGGCAAAATAAGGTGTAGTTATTATAAAGTGGTGCCCATTTCAGTAGATTAAGCGCTCACGCACGTTTTCTTCTGGTTACGCGGTTCATCAGAGAGCTCCACAGCGTCTTTGGTGTATTCTCCTGCGCTCGTAAACATCAGACGCCGAGTGACCTGCACCTCTGCACGCCAGGACTGATGCGTTTGTTATACGTGTAAAAGGAATCGTGTGATACTTTGCTGCCTCTGAACCTTCCTCCTTCGCTCAGGTAAAGCCTCCTGCGTGATCTAAACGAGATGAATTAATCGGCGTCAGTTTGTGATTTATGCATACATTTTCTGTGATTAATTGCATCAGTTAACGCGTTAACTTTGACAGCTCTAGTGCTTGTATTAATTTGCTCTGGTGATCTGAGGATTGAGTGCCAAAGAAACCACTTTTTGAAGGTTTTTGTAAATGTAGTGTTAAAGGTGTGATGTTTCAGAAGTCAAAAATGTGACCTGGCCTTCAGTGCAGCGCCAAAGACAAACCAAACCAACTTTCACTCTCTTGTGCATCAGATTTACAAAATAAGGCTTAAGACTTCACTTTCCAGTTACCGTAAAATTCTGACTATTGGGCGCACCTGAGTATGAGCCGCACCAACCATATTTACAAAGAACAACTCTGTACATTAGACAGGGCGCACCTGACTATAAGCCGCGGGTGTCCACGTTTAACATGAGACATTTCCACAGAAGGATGGAACACACACAGTTTTAATGGAACACAGGCCTTTTTCCAAACTGCACCTGTAACACGACAGTGCACTGAGTCGCTCTTTACTCGGCGCCTCCGACGTCTCACCATCGATTCATAGATGAAGCTCACGTGACACAGCTCCATTTCCTTCTTTGGTTCCACATCCATTGATTTTAACTTAAAGCTGCGTCATATTCATTTCTTCGTGTGTTTTCTGTGATGATGGTGTGCGTGTGATGTAAACTGACTGTTCAAAACACAGTCAAACTACTGTATTCCTCCACTCTCTCTTTCTCCGGTCTGTCCAACTCTTGCGCTTCCTGCTAGAGTGCCCCTTGAGGCCGTTCTCGTAAAAATACATAAATTAGCTGCATCGCTGTATAAGCCGCACGGTTGAAATCATGAGAAAAAAGTAGTGGCTTATAGTCTGAATTTTATGGTATATTCCTCTAGTTCTAAGTTCCTCTATCCTTAAAGTCTAAATATTCTGCATTATTTTGTCCTTATAAACTAAGAAAATGGATTGAAAGCACGTTATTTTCAAGCATTCCCTCATCAGGATTTCTGTTAGCTCTCCATCTGTTGGCAGCAGAGGGAATTACCATGAGAAAAATACACAAATGCTAGCTTGCCCCACTATGCTAATGTAGCAGACAGCTGTAATGAACGTTATCAGAGGCAGAAATACTCAGGAAACAAGTCTGTGATGGTTTATGGACTTAAAAACAGCAGATCTCTCACCTTTGACATCACAAATCTGGGAATTTTGAAACTGCGTGTTTTTGTGAGGCTTAGAGGACAGGATTAATGAAACCAGTTTGAATAAAGCTAAATAAAACTCCAGCTGTGTTTTTGATGTTGTTAAAACACGGTTAAAAGCGGAATAAAGTCTGTTTTGCATAATATGTGTCCTTTGACAGAGCACCAACTGCCTCCCGCTTGTCTCCATGGAGATGTCATTGCATTGCTTGTGAGAAACTTGCAACTGAAAAATCATTCTAAGTAGAACAATAATGTAAAGCTACAACACTATTATGTACAGTAAGTCAGTGGTTCCCAAACTTTTTTGTCTCGAGTACCCCCTAAACTTTGTCTCACACGCAAAGTACTCCTTGACTTCAATTTAAGGCAAATGAATGGGTTTACTAGTCATATATTGTCAATTATTGCCTTTTTATTTTGATTTTAATCATACTTATCGTCCAAGATACTGCAAGATGCAAAATGTACAACTAATAACATGTTTTTCTTCACATAAAAGTACATTTAATTTTCTTTTAAAACCTGAAACAGTTCTGAGTACCCCCTGGTAGTTGCTCATGTACCCCCAAGGGACCCTGTACCCCTGGTTGGGAAACACTGCAGTACGTGACTCTGACTTTAAGTTTTTCTACTTCTGACTTAGTCTGGTGGAAGGGCTGAATGTTTATCATAATTTTACGTTTGTGAAGTTGCAGTTTGTGAAGAAATTTTGTAAAATAAAAGTCTGAAACGACAGGAAGTCTGAGTCCTAACACGGAATCCCTCTGTGATGTCATCAATAGGCGACGTACCATTGAAGATTTACGGCAACTGACACATTTTTTTGACAGTTTAAACCGTCATTCAACAAAATAAAGATGTAGGTATAATTTAATGTCAGTTTATAACTATTGTGTCATTTATGTGGATGTTGGCCCTTGTTTACAGTCTGGTTGCTATGGTAACAGTTGTGGAATTGCCTCTAAATATGTCATGTTTGTGCTCACGTTCAACCAGGAAGTGACATTATATACTTTACAAATACTGTCAAACTGAGGACGAACCGGCAAAATGTTTCGTCAGATCTTAAACATAATCACTACGTTTTAGTCAAATATGTACGGAAACGTATTGCATTCATTTGAATAATAAAGGTTTCTGTTTTAACGAGAAAAGTTTCTGTTTTAACGAGAAAAGTTTCTGTTTTTATGACAATAGTTTCTGTTTTAACGAGAAAAGTTTCTGTTTTTATGAGAAAAATAAATCCTGTTTTTATGAGAAAAGTAATTTCTGTTTTAACGACTAAAATTAATCCTGTTTTCCCGAGAAAAAAAACAGGATTTATTTTAAACAGAAACTTTTATTATTCAAATGAATGCAATACGTTGCCGTAAATATGTGCCCAGCCTGTCGTACACACTTAAATGCTGTGCTGTGTAACATTCCAGGCAACGCTAGACCATCTCCATTGTAGATTCAGTCTGTGCAAACACAAGACTGAAACTGTAACTGCATTTTGTTTCTGGCGACATAATTCGGGATCGCTGGGTTCAAATGAAAATATTTGTGGCAGAGCGATTTGGAAGCGGAGGTCATTATCTCGTCTGCTCCATCACCTCGCACTGCCGCGCTCTCACTGAGCCGAGAAAAATCACAAACGCAGCTGACAATTCCTCTGTTCTCGGCGCGCCTTCTGCTCCTCATATCAAACACGGAAAACTAGATAAACTTTAGTGCTTTGCTCCCGCCAGGCGACGTCTGCGATTGGTTGTCTTCAGATTGTGGAGCGCGGTGATGTCATGCGGCCAGAAGGGGGCAGGAGACAGGTTTTACTATCGATTACGTTGTAGTTTGCCACGAAATAATTAAAAGGTAAATGCACAAATGTTGCACCTGATGTTTGTTTAAGTAACAGGGGCGTAACACCAAATTCTGGGCCCTAAAGTTCAAACCTTCTCAGTGGGCCCCAATACATAATTTTGTATTTGATTTATTTATCCCAGCAAATTTGGATATTAATGTTATTTTTTCATTCACTGTTGCGGGAATCTTGTCTTATGATTTCTGCAGATGGATGTATTAAATGAACTAGATAAGCCACGCCCCCTCTGTCCGTATCCCAGATTGATTAGTGGCCGTGCGAGGTATTGCAGCCTCTTGGGCCCAGCTTTTTTCAGTAATTGCACATTATAATTGCAGACAGTGCTTAATTATTATCGGTAAATAAAATAGAAGGAAATGTTCTTTTTAACCGTTTCTAAAATTATTGTTTTTATATTAAAGCAGAACTCAGTAACTTCAGCGACAGAGCTCCCTCTGCAGGTCTCTTGTAAACATACACTCCCAGTTTTTTTTCCCCTTCCTCTTTATTGAAATAAGGAAGTTTAATCACATATAAAAACATTTAATGTCGCCAAGTATAAAAAAGAGCCAGTGTTTCTCAGAGAGTTGTCTTCAGCGTCTGGAAAGTTGCAGCTGGTTTTCCGCTCAGAGACAGCAGGGGGCGACGACGAGGGCTTCAAACGCCCCGAAAATACATTTAATAAATTTGCTAATTAATTGAAATCTCGTGTAGCTACTAGGGCTGTGCAATTAATCAAAAATATAATCGTGATTTCAATTATTACTCTATTCAATTACAGGAATGTAATCGCCTCAAAACAGGGAGCAAAGCACTTTTCTTGAACATTTAAACATTGTCAACATGTCTATACTTTTTGTACTGCATCATTTTGACAATATAGAAGCGACTGTTTGAAATGATCGTGATTTCAATTATGAGCCCAGTAATTATGATTATAATATCGAGCAGCTCTTGTAGCTACTGGCCTATTTTATGATACTGTGCTGTTAATGTTTGCACATAACTGCTAGACCAATTAAAATGAAGTACTACCAGAGGAAAATACACAAACTGCAAATTAAAATCATAGTTTTATTTGTTGATTAATGTTGAGGGCCTCAGATGTCATGGATAAATGTATTTAGTCTCTCAAGGACTTTACTCAACCACAATGCATTTAATTACAACAAAAAGTGATTAAAGCGTAGAAAAATAAAACCATTACATGCTTTTTGAGGGCTGTTCCCTGCTCTGAGCTCATGGGAAACCTTTACCCCCTATGTTCGGCGTCGAACTCACTGGATTACGACAAAAATTTGAACTTGAAAAACTTGAAGCCGAGTGTTTTTGTGATGCTCGGAGAAGGAGAAGCGAAGACGAGCTCGTAAACAGGATTAAAGCTGTCATATCCAACATTTATTTTGTAAATTTGATGTTTTCCACCAAAGAGTATCTTGTAAAATCAAGACTTTGTGACAGAATTGGACCACTACGCCTTGTCTACAAATAATTATGAAGCTTTTTAACCTGGAAGTAAGAGCCGAAAGCAGCGCACTTATTGGCTGTGCTTGGGCGGACCACCTTAGTTTCATTTTGCCGTCTGAGAAAAGCTATTCTAAAGCCATGCATTTGCCTTAAAATGAATATATGTAAATATTAAGAATGTGCCAAAGAGCTAGGAAATTGTTTGATAGATTTTAATACCTGCTTTCGTTTCGCTGTGTGAAAACCACGTACTCCAGCTTTAAAGGTCCCATATCATGCAAAATGGAATTTCAGAGGTTTTAACCTTCCTCCAGTGCTATTTGGGCCTCGTATGTTGTGCCCAAAGTGGTTTTTTGATTGATTCCCTCATGTTTTCACTAGACAACTGTCTTTTCCGTCCCCCTCGGCTGAGCAGCAGACGGGGGCTCCTCACTAAGATGACGCGGCTTCACCAGGATGACGCGGCGTTTAAGCCACGCCTCCAGGAAGCGTGCAGCCGCAGAATAAAAACAGCTAATGCTAATGCTACACAGTAATTACACGATGGATACGACAGATAGAAGAGTTAGCTTGTTATTTACCAAACGGCAACGTCCGTCGTCGAGGCCCTGGAGCACGTCAAACTCCAGGTCAGATCCAGGACGTAGGACTCAGCACGACGCACCGTCAGGACGAGAAAAGGTTTATTCAGTGTTTGTGTATCGCTGTTTACCGGAGCACACGGCGCATGCACTATCTCCACTCTAGGCTTCGGCGCGGGTTGGGCGGGGGAGGCGCGCGAGTTGGGCGGGGGAGGCAGACTGCTCTCTGTTCGGGGGGGTCGGCCGTTTGCTTTTGCAACGAGGGGGGCCAGTCCAAGAAATGGGTGTTTTTTGTAAACTGTTATGTTATGGATATTGCACAACGCAAACATTTATCAACAAAGCCCTTAGAATAGACTGTGTGAAGGGGAAAATAGCAGAATATGGGTCCTTTAATCAAACCAGCGTGAATGAAGATAAAAACAACTCCAGATATGATTTTGATAAGGGAACAATGTTAGAACACGATTAAAAGCTTAAAAAATGTGAATTTCTTTATTTCCATACATCCCTTTAGTACTGAAAAATCCTGTTTGGAGCTAGGATTTTGTTTTGATAAAATGTGTGTAATACCGCGTTTTGGCAGTGTTTGGAGCCCGTCACAAGCTTTTATTTGATATTTTCTTTTGATTCTCTGCCCTCTCTCCTCCTGCGCGCCGCTACATGAGAACAGCCTCCATTCAAATGCGCGGCCACACACAGGCCCTGCTTATTTTAGATATGGCCGTGTTATTGTTGTGCTAATCTGTACACAGGAATTATGCAGTGTGTAATAATCCCCGTGGGCTTGTTCAAACAGAGAGGCGGCCATGACACTCGCAGACCAGAGGAGGCGCTGTGCTGAGAGTTTTTTCATGTGTCGATATCAGGAAAAAAATGTCTAATATGCAGTGTATGGTCAGAATTAGGCCTGTTTGTAATGGAAATAGAAGATAACTGTGACTGTATGTTTACACAGCCGTAACAAAAACATAGCAGAGAAAATACATTTGTTTTAATTTTAAAAGTAAAGTAAGGTAAAAATTAAAGTAAAAATTAAACCACAACTTTGCTTCAATTTGCCATATATTTTAAACGTGCTCTTTGTAACTTTTCTGGTGGAGGTTCTGTCAATGGATTAAAATAACTACATTTTAATAGATCCAGCCACTTCTCGTGAGTTCGTCCTAGTGGCCAGTCCATTGGAACTGCAGCAAAAAAAAACAACACTGCAGCCAGAAAGCTTTTTCCCGCAGGAATGTGTAAAGACAAACTGGTAGTGTTTGGATGACAGGGACTGACAGGGACTGACAGGGCACCAGCAGCTTTCTCAAAGGTCAGATTTTGTGGATTTTCTTCCTATTTTCAGATCATGAGCTAAAGACTAAAGACTAAACTGGAGGTACGCACCAATGGGCTCTGTGCACAACACCTGGCTAGCTCAGTGCTAACTCAGTGTTAGCTCAGTGTTAGTTCAGTGATAGCTCAGTGATAGCTCAGTGATAGCTCAGTGTTGGCTCAATGTTATCTCAGTGATAGCTCAGTGTTAGCTCCATGATAGATCAGTGTTAGCTCCATGATAGCTCAGTGTTAGCTCAGTGATAGATCAGTGATAGCTTAGTGTTATCTCAGTGTTAGCTCAGTGTTATCTCAGTGTTATCTCAGTGATAGCTCAGTGTTAGCTCCATGATAGCTTAGTGTTAGCTCAGTGTTAGTTCAATGTTAGCTCAGTGTTATCTCAGTGATAGCTCAGTGTTAGCTCCATGACAGCTCAGTGTTAGCTCAGTGTTAGCTCCATGATAGCTCAGTGTTGGCTCAGTGTTAGCTCAGTGATAGCTCAGTGTTATCTCAGTGATAGCTCAGTGTTATCTCAGTGATAGCTCAGTGTTAGCTCAGTCTTAGCTCAGTGATAGCTCAGTGTTAGTGCTTCCTGTCTAATTCTATATCTATGGGGCTGTGTCTAAGTCGGTCTAAAATGAATAAATCCTGGCAGATTCTGCAGTGAACAGTGAGTTGTTGTGGATGAATCTGAAACATGTTGAAGACTTTACAAAACTGAATAATTCACCAAAGGACACTTGTGTTTATAAAGGGTTGTGTTTGTGTCCCAATGCTAATTCTGATTCTACTGTTGAGGCATAAAACATTTGTAAATAACACCGGTTTTAATTAACAAACTGGGAAAAGCAAATATTGCAGTATTGATTGCTGATTATTGGCTGATGCAATAATCATCGTGTCAACAAATTATACTGCAATAGCATCAAGCTCCTCCATCTGAAAGCAACGCACAGTTTAAATAAAACAGTGTTGAATGAAATTGTCCTTAATTAGCCTCAATCTTGGTTTAGTCCTTCTTACATTTTTATTTTGACAGAGTCTGACTTGTAAATTAATTTCAATTACATTTATTTTGTAGCGCCCAAAATCACAGTTTCCTCGAGGTTGAAAGCAGTTTAAATAAACAATGTTCAAGAGACTTTAGCAAATGGAAAACTGTCCCAGAGCGCCCCCTGTCCTTGACACTAAGCACAAGTATAAAAAATATATAAGCAGTCATTTTGATTAACACATATCACAGTCTTATTGTGCACGTATCCTGGTGAATTCTACACATTATTTTCCTTCCATAGTGCCCTCCTCCTCCTCCTCTTCCTCCTCCTCCTCGCTCAGAGTGATCGTCGCTGAGTTGTGGTTTGCTCAGCGGGAGCAGGACTCTAAAGCACTGATAGCTTTGATTGGTTATTGATCGAGGGCCGTGATGCAGATGCCGTGGTTCTTTGGGGAGTGAGTGTATCTAACATGTGTCACCCAGAAACAGAGCGACACTGTGTGCGTGTGTGTGTGTGTGTGCGTGCATGCGTATTTCTCAAACAGCTTCTCTGTGACGGTCCAGACTTGAAGTGTGGCATGAACGGCATCTTTATTTATCATTTATTTCAGTGGTTTCTTCAATTCTTTCTACATGTAGTTTAGCCCTGAATTAGTTACAGTCCAGGTTTTGTTATGGTTCTGGTACATGTGTTGTGGCTCAATGGTGCGGATCCAAAAAGGACACAAGACTTAGAAAACAAAAGATTTATTGACCAGTACTGGAAGGTTCAGTTCTTTATGAAGTCCTGGGTTTGAAGTAGTGCAGAGAAGTGGAGCAGGCGGAATAGCAGGCAGGAGCAGGCTGGACAGAGGAGCACAGGTAAGTACCGGGACAGCAGGCGGGAGCAGACTGGACCAAGGAGCACAGGTGAGTATCAGGATAGCAGGCAGGAGCGGAAGTTTGAAGTTCGTCAGGTAGACTAATAATCTGGCGTCGACTGGTTGGAGAGCTGGGCCTTAATAGTCCCCTCAATCACTGGAAAGTGAAGCCAGGTGAGTAGAGGCAGGAACAATCTCCGCCCAGCAACAGCTCCCAGCAAAGCTCCGCCCACACACACAAAGGAAAGGGGGAATAGTGGAGAGAGAGGAGTCACAGGCAGGGCCATGACAACATGAGCATTTTAATATAGGTAAATTAAAATGGTCCTGGTTCAGTTATGACTTACACCTGGGTTAGTCCTGGTTTAGGCTTGATTTAGCTCTGATTTAGACCTGGTTTAGACTTGGTTTTGTCCTTTTGTAGTCCTGGTTCAGACCTGGTTTAGTCCTGGTTTAGTCCTGGTTTAGTCCTGGTTTAGTCCTGGTGTAGCTCTGGTTTAGTCCTGGTTTAGTCCTGGTGTAGCTCTGGTTTAGTCCTGGTGTAGCTCTGGTTTAGACCTGGTTTAGACCTGGTTTAGTCCTGGTTTAGTCCTGGTTTAGACTTGATTTAGCTCTGATTTAGACCTGGTTTAGACTTGGTTTTGTCCTTTTGTAGTCCTGGTTCAGACCTGGTTTAGTCCTGGTTTAGTCCTGGTTTAGTCCTGGAGTAGCTCTGGTTTAGTCCTGGTTTAGTCCTGGTTTAGTCCTGGAGTAGCTCTGGTTTAGTCCTGGTTTAGACCTGGTTTAGTCCCGGTTTAATCCTGGTTTAGTCCTGGTGTAGCTCTGGTTTAGACCTGGTTTAGTCCTGGTTTAGTCCTGGTTTAGTCCTGGTTTAGTCCTTCAAGGCAGAGTTGGGTCATTACTTCATTTTCAGTTGAAGAAGGTGTTTTTTGAAGCTGAATATTTCTGAGTTCAGTTTGAAAATCACTGGTTTTAAAACATCTTTTCATTGAACTTTCAAGGTTAAAAACACTGACTCAAATGTTCTCTGGAGCCGATAAAGAATAATTTTTTATGCATTTTTGAAAGGATTTATTGCCAAAGTCAAATGGAAGACATCAGTCACGGTCGCCTCGTGACTGAATTGAATGGGTTTAACTGGAACCCTAACAAAACCACAATTTGAATGGTCGATTAGCAAATTATTTAGGTTTGAAAATGTCGTTTCTAAACCACTTAATGTCTTCTGTGTCTCCAAGGACTTTTTAAAGCCGCTGTACCTGATTTTTACCATCTTAAAAACCTGAATAACTGAACTTTTTCATTTTAAAGTTGTGTTCCAAAGTTACTGTTGCTGTAAAGCTAATAGCAGCTAGCATGCTAACAGTGCACTTCCTCATTCACCTTATTCCTCTTTTTATGGTCCGCACTCTTGTAGTAAAGGGACTTCCGGTTTGACGCTAACGGTGTTCACGCAAATGACGAACGAGGGAAAAGTCTCTCGCTAAAACATTATATAAAGTAGATATTGATTTGTGTAAAATGTTAAATGAACACGTGCAAAAACAAGTTAGCAACGCATGATTTCTTGGAGCCTGAAAACGTTCTTTTAGTCCATGTAGAACTTATTTTCTGTTGAGCTCGTCTGCCCCGTGTGAACTACAACGGAAACAAGATGGCGGCGCGTACGGCAACTTCAGGAATAAGGTGAATTGTTTGACAGTGCGCAGAGGTCTCATTTTGACCACAAGAGATGCTTTTATAATATATCTGTGCTTAAGCATGACTGATTTTACTTTTTTTTTACATGACAAAAGGGATTTAGACAATATTTACATCTGGAATGAGCTAAAATGTGTCTGTAAGTGTCTTGTTGAGGTTCAAGTGTAGCGCAAAACGTGAAGATTAACAGAAATATGCAGAAATATCACTTTATACTCTTCAGTAAAATTGAAATTGTAGCGCTCGATGTCTTGAGGTTTGTTTTGTGAGGTTTATTCGCGTCGATAAATCTATTTGTTTTATTCTTGAAATGGCAAACTGATAATCGCTCTGAAATATGACAAGAACATTTGATTCATTCATGCTAGTGTTGCTTCTATTTTCGGTTTGTTTTAGCGCTGTTATGTGCTGCAGCGTCAAACCTCTTTCGCTGCACGTTTTGTAATCTGAATGACTTCCACACAGTCATATTTCCCGTTAAAAGTCTTAAAAGTCTTTTAACCCGTTCACAGTCCCTCGATCAAAAACGAAAGCACCCAGTCTTTCCTCAAAGAGCCTCCGTGCTGCTTGCTCACATTCAAACGTCAGACTTTCGGGTCGCATTTTACAGGATGAATCAATAGCCACGTTTATATGGACACATGTAATCGGATTAAAAGCCTGATCGGAATAAAAATGATTAATGTAAACACGCCATTCGGAATATTCTGACCCGATTACACTCATTCGGATCAAAATTTAATTCCGATTGAGACGGGTGGGTTATGCCGATTGTTATTTCGATCGATGCGCATGTACACGCTTCTTCCGATGTTTTGGTTGAAGGAATCCTCTCTGCGCATGTCTGTTACGTCAGCTAATGCGGAAGCGAGGGGAATGGCGAGCGTGAGGCAGAGCGTGAGGCACACAATACAGCTCCATATCAAAAGTATTATTAAACAGCACGAACGGGAGGTGAAATCAACGAAGAAAAATGTCACGAGCCAAAACGTACGCAGCCATGTTTGTTTACAACGGAAGTTTGTTCTTCTTCTACTGTTTCCGGTATGTTAGCCAATTCTGTGCATGTCAAAATAATTTATTCCGATCAAATGTATAACAGATGTAAACGCGTGTCGTAATCAGATTATTTTTTTCAGGGTCCATGTACACTGTAAAATTCTAATCCGATTCATGATCAGATTAAAGACATTTTGCGCATGTAAACATGGCTAGTGACCAAACTATTATGATCTCATTTTGTCAAAACATCATTGACTTCAACAAAATATAAGAACAAGCTCCTTAATAAAGCTCCTAAATGCATTCTTTTGTTGTAGCAGCGGCTAAAGTAGCAGAGGGAACCACAAAGGCCATGATCCTTTGTGATTAATCAATTGTTAATAATTGTTTTTAATCACTTTTATATCTTAAAGTGCGTATGACATGTTTTTAGGATTTTCTAGTTTTGACTTTATTTGGTGGAATAAAACCTGTTGTGAATATAAATGATAGTTTTACCCAAATCAAGAGTCAGTTTGTGAAGAAAAGTTGAAAAATATGTTGAACTTTACAGGAAGCAGAGCAGAGTTCTAAAACATGATGACGTCACACTAGGGAGACACACCAGGGACAATTTACAACCAACAAACACATTTTTCTGATCCTTTAAACATGAATTCATCAAAATAAAGGCGTTTCTATATGTTTTTATTTGTCAAATAATAATTTCTGTGACATTTGAGGAGTTTTCACCCAGTGTACGGCATGGTTTCTAGGCAACAGTTACAGACTTTCCTAGTGTGATGTCATGATTTACAACCAGGAAGTCAAAATTGAAACCTAAAAAACTGCCAAACTGGGATAAAAATTGCTTTCTTTTTTGCAGAATCTTGAATATTATTATCTCAACTGTGTTTTAGTAAAATTAGTACTTCAACCTCTCATAGGCCCTTTAATCTTTAGGAATATGACAGGAATGATTGTGATGATGCATTTTTAAAGGATAAAGTGTAACGTCTACAGTTCTAGATGTTTGTGAGGCTCAGAGAAGACAAGCTCGTAAACAGGATTTATGAAACACGCGTGATTGAAGCTAAACACGACTCCAGAGCTGTGTTTTTTGGGGAGGAACAGTGTTATACCATGGATAAAAGCTCAATTGTGCATAATGTGTGCTTTAAGTAAAATCCTGCTGCGCTGAACGCTCTGCCCTTGCTCTTTTATCAGTGAGTTTGCAGTATGGATTTGGGGGTTTTGAGGGAGGGGCCTAACACTGATTGTCATTCAGAGCACAGCGTTAGAAGCCGCTGCTAAAAAAAGAAATTAGGGTTTAGCTAAGCCTCGCCCTCGCGCTGTGGAGTGACGCGACTTTGAAATTCTGTCTGCTCAGGCCGCGTTTTAATAAATGCATAATTGATCAGCAGCAGACAAGGGCCTCTGCAGAGGAGGAACCGCCTACATTTACAGAAGCACCTGAGTAAGTCTTAAAGAAAACTGTACGTCCAGCCCAGTGTTTCTCAAACTGTGGTACACAAAGTTCTTCTGATGGTACACGGACACCTCTTCGATTGTAATGTTTTATATTCATTTAGAGCAGTGGTTCTCAAACTAGGGGTAGGGACACCGATGGGGGGCGCGAAATGATTTCCGGGGGTCTCCAGATGATGGGAAAAATGTATTGACCTTATTCTGCCCCGCCCACTTTTGCCGTTTTTTGCACTTTTGTTGTAAACGCACTTTTGTTTGACGAGAACTCCGTTAAAGTTAATGATGAACGAGGGAAAAGTCTCGCCGCTAAAATGTTACATAAAGTAGATTGATTTGTGTAAAATGTTTAATGAACACGAGCAACAACAAGTCACAACGCAACGATTTCCTGAGGCCTGAAAACGGCTTTTTAGTCCAAGTAGAACTTATTTTCTGTTGAGCTCGTCTGCTCCGTGTGAACTACAACGGAAACAAGACGGCGGCGTGTAAGGCAACTTCAGGAATAAGATGAATACAATAGTCTTAAACAAGGCCTGACCCCCTTCAAATGCAGTGGTAAATGTAGATTCCTATTTGTCGGCCGATCAAAGTCATTTTTCTAGGTCTTATATTCTCGAAATAAAATCAAACATTAGATATAAGGCTAATTTATCCCTTTGCGCGTCGCCTCTTTTTTGTGTTTGGGGGTCGCGAATGTGAACTAGTGTTATTTTGGGGGTCGCGACTGAAAAAGTTTGAGAACCACTGATTTAGAGTAAATTTTCTTCTAATTCTTTGCTCTTTTAGTAAATTTCTAGATAAAATGACTGTGGTAATGGTGTATTCCTACTTAAGACCAGTTTTTTCCCTAATTTAGATTTGGCGGTACTCTGAAAGCCAAATATTTTCTCTGGTGGTACTTGGGGTAAAAAGTTTGAGAACCACTGTTCCAGCCCATACTTTACTTCTGCTGGAGTTATATATTGTACAGTGTAACAGTCTCTTACTGGAGTAAAAGTGTTGTTACTACAGGTCACAAAGGTTTATGTTGACAATATTTAAAAGAGCTTTTAACCCTGTTCTAACATTGTTCCCTCATCAAAAACACACCTGGAGTTACATTTAGCTTCATTCACAGTAGTTTGATGAATCCTGGTTAGAAAATCTTCTCCCTCCGACCGTTAAAAACACTGTTCTAAATTCCTTCGATGTGTGACGCGGCTCTGAGAATCTTCTTTTCTGTTTTTAAGTCCATAAATCATCGTCAGACTCTGCATTTTTGCGTCTAAACTCGATCATTACATTTGCGTCACTGCTCAGGACTGCTCGCATAACAAGTGTGTACAGATCTGTGTAATTCCCTCTGCGTACAGTAGATGGAGCCACAGCTAAGTTAATATGGCGTCTCCAAAGACTGTGACAAAGTTATATTGTTCTTTTGTTATTTTTAGTTTTAAAACATGAGACGTCAAAGTAAAGACACTCAAGAGCAGGTTTAAAGGTCAATAACTACAAATAATGCATGATAATTGTCCTTTAATGACTTGAACATTTGTATTTCTTGCACCGCTCCTTCAAATATGATTTAGTTTTTGTCATTTTTGTGTCTGTCTTTTGAAAATACCAGATTGTGTGCATTATTAAATGTTTTGTCCCTCACATTAGGGCTGCACAATGAATGGAAATCAAATGGAAATCACAGTTTTAATGGGGTAAATTTTCATGATTTCCTCCACAAATAACAAAATATTCTGTTTTATTCTGCATAAAAACCTGTTTAAAAAGCGACCTTTGAACAGAATCCGATTATTAAAACATAAATCGCACATGCGCAAAGGCAAAACTGGACAGAAGAATCAATATTAGAAATTAGTTATTTTTCCCAAATTTTGCTGTTGTACTTAACATCATTAAAGGAAAAATATTCAGCATTTTTCATACTGTTATTAGCCTTTAAACATGCTCTTGAGTGCCTTAAATGTGCCATTTCATGTTTTAAAACAAAAAAAAAAGTTTCGCTACATACAATCTAGTGAAGTTTGTGCTGAAAGACGTCATTGTGTGGATTTGCTGCAGCAGTTATCGTGTTTAGAGGCAATACAAGCTCCTCCTCCTCACGTACAAGTCCCTCCATAACCCCGCCCCTTCCTACCTCACCGACCTACTCCAACCGTACTGTCCCACCCGCCGCCTCCGCTCTGCTGACACCGACCTCCTCACTCCCATCACCCGCACTAAGCACCGGACCTTGGGGGACCGAGCCTTTGCCGCTGCTGCCCCCGCCCTCTGGCCCCGCCCTCTGCCCCCACCCTCTGGCCCCGCCCTCTGGCCCCGCCCTCTGGAACTCACTTCCACAACCCATCAGGAACCTGGACTCACTACAGACATTCAAATCACTCCTTAAGACCCACCTGTTCAAATGATGTTGTTTTGTCTGTTTATGTAAAGCGTCTTTGAGTGTCTAAAAAAGCGCTATACAAGTTTGATGTATTATCATTATTATTAGAAATGCTCAGAACGAGTTTAGCGATGATTTAAGGACTGAAAACAGCGGAAGATTCTCTGATAAACGACGTATGAAGTCTGAAAATACGCCCGAAATCCCAGAAGTTCAGTAGGAAATGTGTTTGATGCTCACAGGGAGAGGATTTTCTAATAAACATCCCTCAAAACAGCGTGAATGCAACTGAATGCTTCTCCAGGTGTGTTTTTGATGATGGAACAACTTTTAAAGCTCAAGAAAGTCACTGTAGCAGAACATGTGTCCTTTACAATTCAAATTCTAAATCAGACGATACATTCAGACACTAGTTTCTCTTACGCCCGAAACAACGTGTTTTGAGGCGTCCAGAGCTGCAGTTGCCGGGCTCATTCCTCTTGCTCCCCGATCCAAAAATACAGTCCAAGAGGCTCGCGCTGTGTTCAGTCCAGATACATACAGAATATCGGTGGATTGTGAGGTCTTGTTCAGCACTACATGCCCATCACAAATTGATTAAACATCAGAAGGAAGACTGGCTCCTATTGACCGAGGCAAACGTGTTCAGCCAACTTTTAGAGCTGTTCTGTGGGCCTCTTCACTTCACCAACGAGAAACACGCTCTCCGCTCGCTCTGTTTGTCATCACTTTCACTTTTATTTCTCTTACACTGCAAAAAATAATGTATAATAGGGCTGCACGATATTGGAAATGCTTGTGATTTGCAATTTGGCGATTAAGATCTGCGATATCGATTATTGTGATATTTAAATACAGTTTTTGACTAAGGCTGAAACTAACGATTATTTTAGTCGTCATTAGTCAGCGATTATTTCTATTGTAGATTGAGGCTTAGAATAAACAGACATTTTTGACCAAATAAATGTTGAAATGTTGTGAATGAAGGCGTCTATGGAGAGAATATTTATGTATGATTGAGGAAAATCAGAAATGGTCTATTCTTTTTTTTTTAATAATGTCACTGTTTTTGTCATAAAAGTCTCTAAGTTTGTGCTTAGTCCAGAGAACAATGACCATCATCAAAATACGACTGCAATTATTGTTGATAGTTGACTACGATTATTCTGCAAATTGTTGTAAACTGTAAACACACCCTTTACTTGAGTATCGTCTCGGGGACTGGCTTCATCGTTCGTTCTCAGAAATTACAGCAAAATCCTCGAACGTGCACGCGACCCACTGGTTCGGACCTGTTTAAGTCCTGGTTTGGACCTGTTTTAGTCCTGGTTCAGACCTGTTTTAGTCCTGGTTCAGACCTGTTTTAAGTCCTGGTTCAGACCTGTTTAAGTCCTGGTTTGGACATGTTTTAGTCCTGGTTTGGACCTGTTTAAGTCCTGGTTTGGACATGTTTTAGTCCTGGTTTGGACCTGTTTAAGTCCTGGTTTGGACCTGTTTTAGTCCTGGTTCAGACCTGTTTTAGTCCTGGTTCAGACCTGTTTTAGTCCTGATTTAGACCTGCTTTAAGTCCTGGTTCAGACCTGTTTTAGTCCTGGTTCAGACCTGTTTTAGTCCTGGTTCAGACCTGTTTTAAGTCCTGGTTCAGACCTGTTTAAGTCCTGGTTCGGACATGTTTTAGTCCTGGTTTGGACCTGTTTTAGTCCTGGTTCAGACCTGTTTTAGTCCTGATTTAGACCTGCTTTAAGTCCTGGTTCAGACCTGTTTTAGTCCTGGTTCTGACCTGTTTTAGTCCTGGTTCAGACCTGTTTTAGTCCTGGTTCAGACCTGTTTTAGTCCTGGTTCAGACCTGTTTTAGTCCTGGTTCAGACCTGTTTTAGTCCTGGTTCAGACCTGTTTTAGTCCTGGTTCAGACCTGTTTTAGTCCTGGTTCAGTCCTGTTTTAGTCCTGGTTCAGACCTAGTTGATTGAAGCTCGGACGCATAAGAAACACTAGATTTAAGCATTTAACCAGTAGAAATAATCTCCCATTTTTGTCATAACAATAAACATATCGCAAAAATGGGAGATTATTTCTACTGGTTAAATGCTTAAATCTAGTGTGTCTTGTGCTTCAATCAACCAGGTCTGAACCAGGACTAAAACAGGTCTGAACCAGGACTAAAACACGCTCTTTACTTGAGTATCGTCTTACTGGCTTCATCGTTTGTTCGCAGAAATCCTCGAACGTGCACGCGACCCGCTGGATTTCGACACCTCGGCAGCCGTTTCCGCGGGCGCAGACACACGCGGTCCCTCCTGGAGACCGGAATGGCACTTCTTTATTTGCCGTACGCCGGTCGTCTCTCGGAGGATGGCGGCGTCGCTCCATTAGAACAGCGCGCTGGGGCCTTGTGCTTTTAAGGCGGATCAGAGCGGCCCCTGTGATTTGTGCGGCCGTAGATAATGTATGATAATGGATTCCACCTTAATCCAAATGTGACGCCGCGCGGGTCCCAGCCAAGATTTAGACTCTTTTAGGCCGAGCTGCCGTGCCCCGTCCCCATCCGTGCCACTATTTTTATGTTCAATTAGTTTAAAGGGGAAGTATCGGAGCGCCTGAAAAGCCTGAAAAGCCTTGCGCGGTTTGTTGTCTTTAAAACACGGCACACGTTTATGTTTAGGCAGAGGAATAGTAAGACTGCATTTGATAAAACTGTAGACCTGGTTTAGTCCTGGGTTACGCCTAGTGTACACTGAGTCCAGTCCGGTCGCGGTCCGGGACCCGCGCGGGTCTCTTGCAGACGCCTGTCACACCAGCTCCGGTTCACTGCGGTCCGTTTTTGACGAAAGCCACGTAGATTCACGTGGTTTCGCGAAAGCACTCGTCAAATGACATGAAAGCCGCGACCAGACCGCTGCGGCGTCCGGCAAAAATAGACTTCTTATGCGGATTCTTTCCGGAGACCAGCGGCTGCCGGACCAGCGGCCGCAGAGCTCCAGGTCGGTGTGACAGGCGCATTGATTTTAAGCACTTTCTAAGTCTTGCGGGACCCGCACGGGACCCGCACGGGACCCGCGCGGGACCCGAACCGGAGCCGGACCGGAGTCGGTGTGCATCAGGCGTTAGTCTAGGGTTAGTCCTGGTTTAGACCTGGTATAGTCTTGGTTTAGATGTGGTTTAGTTCTGGTTAAGTCCTGGTTTAGAACTGTTTTGGTCCTGGTTTAGACCTTGTTTAGACCTGGTTTGGTACTAGTTTAATCATGGTTTAGACCTGTTTTAGTCCTGGTTTAGACCTGGTTCAGTCCTGGTTCAGACCTGGTTCAGACCTGTTTTAGACCTGGTTCAGTCCTGGTTCAGTCCTGGTTCAGACCTGTTTTAGTCCTGGTTTAGTCCTGTTTTAGTCCTGGTTTAGTCTTGGTTTAGTCCTGGTTCAGTCCTGTTTTAGTCCTGCTTTAGACCTGTTATAGTTCTGGTTAAGTCCTGGTTTAGAACTGTTTTGAACCTGGTTTAGTCCTGGTTTAATCTTGGTTTTGTCCTGTTTTAGTCCAGGTTCAGTCCTCGTTCAGTCCTGTTTCAGATCTGTTTTCGTTTTCGTTTTGACTTGGTTTAGACCTGGTTTAGACCTGTTTTAAGTACTGGTTCAGACCTGTTTAAGTCCTGGTTCAGTCCTGGTTCAGACCTGGTTCAGTCCTGTTTTAGTCCTGGTTCAGTCCTGGTTCAGACCTGTATAAATCCTGTTTTAGTCCTGGTTCAGACCTGTTTTAGTCCTGGTTGAGTCCTGGTTTAGTCCTGGTTCAGACCTGGTTCAGACCTGGTTCAGACCTGGTTTAGTCCTGGTTCAGTCCTGGTTCAGACCTGGTTCAGTCCTGTTTTAGTCCTGGTTTAGTCCTGGTTCAGACCTGTATAAATCCTGTTTTACTCCTGGTTCAGACCTGTTTTAGTCCTGGTTCAGTCCTGGTTTAGTCCTGGTTCAGTCCTGGTTCAGTCCTGGTTCAGTCCTGTTTTAGTCCTGGTTTAGTCTTGGTTCAGTTCTGGTTCAGCTCTTATGACGCTCTATCTGCTGCTCTTGATAAATGTTTCAGTTTTATTTTAGTTCGTCTTTTTTTTTCCGCTCAAATAAAGTGAGAAGAATCAAACAAGACTCGGTTTTACCTCCACGTTTTAATAACTCTTTTGTAATTCCTGCCAAACCTGGCTCTGTTTCTGAGGCGTCTCGGTCCAAACAAACGCACCACGGACCAATATTTGCCTTTATTTAACGCAGCCGGCGCCGGAGGGCTTCGTTTTTGTATTCAGCGCTCACACTTTCTGTCTGATGAAATATGCCTGCGATTCCTTCCTCATCTCTCATTTTCGTCTCCTTGTCTCCTCGCCTCCTCGTCTCCTTGTCTCCTCTCGCCTCCTCGCCTCCTAATTCTTCGCCTTCTAATTCCCCTTCCCCTTACTCTCCCCTTTCCTTCCTTTCTCCACCTTTCCTCATCTCCTTGCCTCCTCTCCTCCTCCTCTAGACTCCTCTTTTTATGTCCCCCCTCACTCCTTGATACTTCCCTCCCTCCTCATCTCCTAACCTTTCTCCTCATCTCCTGACTCCTTGCCTCCTCACTCCTCGTCTTCTAACTCCTCTCCTCCTCTCTCCTTGCCTCCACACTCCTCGCCTCCTAACTCCTCTCTCTTCGCCTCCTACCTCCTCTCCTCCTCTTCTCCTCTCTCCTCGTCTCCTAACCCCTCTCCTTGCTTCCTAACTCCTCTCCTCGTCTCCTAACTCCTCTCCTCATCTCCTAACCTCTCTCCTCATCTCCTAACCTCTCTCCTCGTCTCCTAACTCCTCTCCTCGTCTCCTAACCTCTCTCCTCGCCTCCTAACTCTTCCCCTTGTCTCCTAACTCTTCTCCTTGCCTCCTAACCTCTCTCCTCATCTCCTAACTCCTCTCTCCTCGTCTCCTAACTCCTCTCCTCGCCTCCTAACCTCTGTCCTCGTCTCCTAACTCCTCTCTCTTCGCCTCCTTACTCCTCTCCTCCTCTCTCCTCGTCTCCTAACTCCTCTCCTTGCCTCCTAACCTCTCTCCTCGTCTCCTAACTCCTCTCTCTTCGCCTCCTTACTCCTCTCCTCCTCTCTCCTTGCCTCCTCTCTCCTCGTCTCCTAACTCCTCTCTCCTCATCTCCTAACCTCTCTCCTCGCCTCCTAACCTCTCTCCTCGCCTCCTAACTCCTCCCCTTGTCTCCTAACTCCTCTCCTCATCTCCTAACCTCTCTCCTCGTCTCCTAACTCCTCTCTCCTCATTTCCTAACTCCTCCCCTTGTCTCCTAACTCCTCTCCTCGCCTCCTAACTCCTCTCTCCTTCTCTCCTCCAGATGAACCAGGCCAGTTGAAGATCTACCTTCCCAAAAAGCTTCTGGAATGTCTGCCCAAATGTTCGTCTCTGCCCAAAGAGCGCCATCGCTGGAACACCAACGAGGTAAGAAAACAAAAACCTGAGAGAATCCCGAAGCTGTGAACTTTGAGTCGACTGCAAATCATGTCTCCAACAACTCCACGAGACACAGAACAAAAACAATCAACAAACACAACTATATTACCACAAAAACACGCTGGAGTTAAAGAAAAACTATAGGAAGGGTGACTATTTAAGAAGCAAAGTTAAATCATTTCAAATTAGTCTATACTATTAATAACAAAACACTTTAATATCTGTGTTTTTAGCTCACATTAACTTTAATTTATCATTCAGAAAGTTTGATTTCATGAAGGTCATAAATTAGTGGAAAGATGATGTATTAGACAATTTGAATGTGAGAAAATTAAGGATTTTAGCGTTGTTTGGTGTCAATAATTGTGAAAAATCATAAAATTTTAATGTTTCTTCTCACAATAATCATGACACTTAAATTTGATATTGTTTGTAAAAAATATTGTAAAAACGCCATATTTTCTCCTACTACTATCATTCTTACTATTAAAATACATACATTTTGCATTATTTGTACTGTTTTGGGCCTTAAAATATGCTCGTTGTAGAACATAAAATAATGTTTGAGAGAAAGTCCTGCGTGGCTTTCAGTACGTCCAGGCGTTCTCTTCATTTGATGGCGCAATTCCGGGAAACTTGAAACAGAGGGTTTTTGTGAGGCTCAGAGAAGGAGCGGAGAAGAAGAGCTCGCGAACAGGATTAATGAAACGAGCGCGAATGAAGCCAAATACAACTGCAGCTGTGTTTTTGCTGAGGAACGATGTTAGAACAGGGTTAAAAGCTCAGAAAAGGGTCAGTTTTGCAGAATATGTGTCGTTTAAGTTAAGCGCAGTTTTACATTTTCACCGATCAAACAGTTTTTTGAGATAAGACTAAAAGCTTGCGGCCTGAATTAGCTTCACATGAACAAAAGAGCAGTTTAAGAGCCAAAACACCTCCCGATGGAATAGAACACAGGGCTCTGGGGAAATGGGCCAAAACACAGCAGAGCCAAAGACGCAGGAGGAAGAGGATTTACGGGAGCTCAAGTAAGAGTATACTTTAGCGAATAAATACGGGAGTTTAAGAAAAGAAAAGTGAAATCAAACACTTGGAGGTGACTTTGCAGGTCCTTTCATCCTGTATCTGACCAAAAGCACAGTTTGGGACCATTCCAGACCAGAATTAAACACTAAACTCCAAATTCAAACGGACTAAAACACGACTCATTAGACTAAAAAAGGACTAAACCAGAACTGGATCAGGTCTAAACCAGGACTAAACCAAGACTGCACTGAGACCAAACCCGGAACACACAAGAATAAATCCGAACATCAGAAAACAAATCAAAAGTGTTATTAAATCAGGCCAAACTAGAACTAAATCTTACTAAGGCTAAACCATGTCTAAACCAAGATCAAACCAGGACTAAACCAGGACTAAATCAAGGACTAAACAAGAACTAATCAAGGACAAAACCAGGACTTAATCAGACTGAAATCGGGTCTAACCCAGGACTAAATCTAGAACCAGGACTAAACTAAGACTAAATCAGAACTAAACCAGGACTAAATCTGTTCTAAATTAGGACTAAACCAGGACTAAATCTTACCTAAACCAGGACTAAATCAGGATTAAATTTAGGCCACTAAATCTGGACTAAATCTTGTCTAAACCAGGACTAAATCTTACCTAAACCAGGACTAAATCAGGATTAAATTTGTCCTAAATCGGGACTAAACCAGGACTAAATCTGACCTAAATCAGGACTAAACCAGGACTAAATTTAACCTAAACCAGGACTAAATCAGGTTTAATTTGGCCTAAATTGGGACTAAACCAGGACTAAATGTTCCCTAACCCAGGATTAAACCAGGACTAAATCTGGCCTAAATCTGGCCTAAATCAGGACTAAATTTTACCTAAACCAGGACTAAATTAGGATTAAATTTGTCCTAAATCGGGACTAAACCAGGACTAAATCTGACCTAAATCAGGACTAAACCAGGACTAAATTTAACCTAAACCAGGACTAAATCAGGTTTAATTTGGCCTAAATCAGGTCTAACCCAGGACTAAATCTTGCCTAAATCTAGAACCAGGACTAAACTAAGACTAAATCAGAACTAAACCAGGACTAAATCTGTTCTAAATTAGGACTAAACCAGGACTAAATCTTACCTAAACCAGGACTAAATCAGGATTAAATTTGTCCTAAATCGGGACTAAACCAGGACTAAATCTGACCTAAATTAGGACTAAACCAGGACTAAATTTAACCTAAACCAGGACTAAATCAGGTTTAATTTGGCCTAAATCGGGACTAAACCAGGACTAAATCTGACCTAAATCAGGACTAAACCAGGACTAAATTTAACCTAAACCAGGACTAAATCTGGTTTAATTTGGCCTAAATCGGGACTAAACCAGGACTTAATGTTCCCTAACCCAGGATTAAACCAGGACTAAATCTGGACTAAATCTGGCCTAAATCAGGACTAAATTTTACCTAAACCAGGACTAAATTAGGATTAAATTTGTCCTAAATCGGGACTAAACCAGGACTAAATCTGACCTAAATCAGGACTAAACCAGGACTAAATTTAACCTAAACCAGGACTAAATCAGGTTTAATTTGGCCTAAATCGGGACTAAACCAGGACTAAATGTTCCCTAACCCAGGATTAAACCAGGACTAAATCAGGACTTAATCAGAACTAAACTGGGACTAAATCTCACCTAAACCAGGGCTAAATCTGGCCTAAATCAAGAATCAGGACTACAGCAGGACTAGCGCAGGCGTCACTGTCGTCGTCTTCAAACGTTCCTCCATTAGCGCTGCGTGTTTGTGCGTGTGTCTTATTGATGAGTGAGCAGACGATTACGTAAGGCTCATTTGGCCTGTGGTTTTTCTCCTCAAACTCATCACATTTTTCACGATCGCGGTTGCTGTTTGCTCTGCTGACGAAACACGACTGAGTGAAAGTGAAACGTAACACCCAAACTACTTTTTTATGCATTTTTAGTACGGATCAGCCAAATATCGGTTCCCGTATCGGTAACGGTATCGATGTCGACCGATCTTCAACGTACAAATATCGGAAAACGTGACAATATTTGGCGCCGGTATTTTGTTTTGCACTTTCCTGGTCTGCAAATAGTAATTTTCAATACAATAATCAACGAATCTGTCAAGAGAGTCACGTGTTTCAGAACGTTTTTGTTTTAGTCACGTTTCTAGTCACGTTTTTGTCACTTTTGGTCATGGTTTTGAGGCTTTCAATTTTTTTCTTTTAGTCACATTTTTTCCGCTTTAAGTCACATTTTTTTTAATACTTTTCTGGTTTTGGTGCTTTTGGTCGCGTTTTTGTCGCTTGTTTCAGAACATTTTAACAAATCTAAACAATAGAATTAGCTGTTTTTATGCAGAATAAAGCAGAATATTTAGTTGGACCTCGGTATTAATTTTGGAGACCTACTTGGAACAGAGGGCAACAAACATCGTCACAATTAAAGTACAGAAACGTGCCCACATGACGATAAACCGGGACGAGGGGGCCTTTTTACTCTGACACACCTGGGATACTGTCTTTTTGATCAGTCTATTATACAAAACTTATATTATTGTCTCCGTACAATAACATTTTTCTGTATCCGATTGTTGAAGCCCTTCGCGGTCAATTATCAGTTAACCGGTAGCTTTAAAATAGCGCTTTTTTGTTGTAGTTGTAGTAAAATAGGACGTTGTAAACGCAGCGCAACAGCAACAGGTCTTTGAACTGCACAAAACGGCCGAATGAACGCTCCTGTAAACGCTGTTTTGACGCTCTGTTGTGGCGATAATGAATCGAGCACTCTTTTTTTTTTTTTAAAGAATCACGTTGTAAAGTCGCTAACATAAGCTTACCTTTAGCTTGTGCAGGTAAAAAGAGCGATAGTTTTCTATCTGGGGGGAAAAAGCTGTCTGTTTTCTCACAAAAGTTAAATAAACCATGTAAGATTAATATTAGTTCATAAATACTGCAGTGACACTCAGGTTTGCTCGGTTTTTCTAAGATAAATCCACTATTTCGTTGTTAGCGAACTTGTTTTCTCTCAGAGACGTCACTTTTGCATGAGGTTACCATGAGGTTACTGCATGGATGTATTAAATGAACTGGATAAGACACGCCCCCTCTGTCCGTGTCCCAGATTGATTAGTGGCCGTGTGAGGTACTGCAGCCTCTTGGAACCAGCCTTTTTATAAAATTGCACATTATAATTGCAGACAGGACTGAATTATTATCGGTATTTAAATAAAATAGAAGGAAATGTTCTTTTCTACCGTTTCTAAAATCACAGAAATTACCGTTTTTATATGAAGTGACGTCACACAAACATGTGCGAGTCACGTGAACGAGCGTCGGACGATACAAACAGAAGCTCGTGGAAAAGGCTCGACTAGAGACACCTGTAAGTTGTATTTTATTTCATTTCAGACGCTAACACAAAAACAAAAACTTGCAGCTGCTGGTCGTTCACGTCGCTCAAAGCATCATGGGGGATTGTGGTCACGTGGTGCCCCTAAAGCAAAGATGGCCGCCTCCGTATCAGGAAGTAAAGCAAAGATGGCCGCCTCCGTATCAGGAAGTAAATGCGGAAGTAAGAAACTTTTTTGGGGTCATGCGCCAATGAGCTCACTCCATAGGGATAAACAGGACGGCCATCTTGGATTCATCTTCCAGGTTTTATTATAGTTCTATGGGTTACTGGCTCGCGTGCCCTCTGGTGGCACAACAGTGTATTACAACGTCTTAAATAAGGCAAAAAATGTAACTTGCCAGTTAACGGGCAAGACGTCTTCACTCGGTTAAATGTTTAGTCACGGTTAATCGGTTAATCATGAACACCCCTACTTTGTACACGACGACGCTTGGCTAGTCCCGCTCGCTAAACAGTTATCGTGGCCATTTCCGCCTCAATTCTATCTCTGTTTTTTTTTTCTTGAGTTGCGCTAAAATCAATAATGACTCGATCAGACGGAGGACAGAGAGCTGCAGGTGAATGTCACTGACGACGTGTTAAAGACTTTACAAATGAGCTGAATATACGTCATGCTCTCCTCCATCTTATCTCCACGTTTACCCAGAATCCCCTGCTCTCATCACCCATGATTCCCCTCTCTCCGCTCGCTCTGATGAGGAGTTCAGATGGAGGTTGTGTTCCCCGGAGGATTCCTTCAAAGACTCTGCTCCTCTTTCTATCTCTTCACGTCTTATTTCACTTTCGCCCTCTAATACACGAATACTATAAACCAGGTCTAAACCAGGTCTAAACCAGGTCTAAACCAGGTCTAAACCAGGTCTAAACCAGGTCTAAACCAGGTCTAAACCAGGTCTAAACCAGGTCTAAACCAGGTCTAAACCAGGTCTAAGCAAGGACTAAACCAGGTCTAAACCAGGACTAAACCAGGACTAAACAAGGACTAAACCAGGTCTAAACCAGGTCTAAACCAGGTCTAAGCAAGGACTAAACCAGGACTAAACCAGGACTAAACCAGGACTAAACCAGGTCTAAACCAGGTCTAAATCAGGACTAAACAAGGACTAAAGCAGGTCTAAACCAGGTCTAAACAAGGACTAAACCAGGTCTAAATCAGGTCTAAACAAGGACTAAACAAG